>JAFMSR010000012.1:6540621-6580526 GCA_022818135.1 Saxidomus purpurata
GAGCTTTATAAACTAATATGCCAGTAAAACATTTGCATCTGCTGGGAAAAGGAAAGCCATTTAAGGTTATTGAACATCTCAGACGATCGTGTAAATTTGTTGACATTTAGTATAACTCTGGCTGATCGTTTTTGCAGTTTAGTAATTCTATTTACATCGGTCATGTTAGCTGTGTGCATTGTTAAACATCCATAATCAAATGTAGGTACAATATAGGCGTTGTAAAATAGCTGTTTCATCTCATGGGTAAGGAAATGCTGAACTCTTTTTAAAAGAAATAATTTTGAAACCAGTTTCGTGCAAGTTCTATCTATGTGTGTTTTCCATGTTAAACTTTTATCAGTATGAATTCCTAATAGTTTTTGTGAATCAACATGAATTATACTAGTATTTTCAACATACAGTTTCAGATCATTCATGCCAGCTAGCTTTTGTCTGGAACCTATAGTCATACATGTAGTTTTGACAGGGTTTATTGCCATATTGTTTTTCTTACACCAGCTTTGTGTTGTTATAAGATCAGTCTGTAGTTTAAGTTGAATGTCATTTAAATTTTTACCCTTATTATGCAACGTCGTATCATCAGCATACATATCAGTTTCAGAATTCAATTCAAGAGGCAAGTCATTAACATATAGTAGAAATAAAAGGAGACCCAAGAATTGATCCCTGAGGAACACCCGATGTCACCAAACAGAAATCAGAATTTATGCCATTTACCATTATTTTTTGAGTTCGATTTTCTAAATATGATCTGAAAAAATGCACTGTCTTATCAGAGAAGTGGTAAAGTTTTAACTTATGCAGAAGAATGTTATGATCCACTAAATCGAAACCTTTTTCAAAATCTAAAAACACTGTTCCAGTAACATAACCTTTGTCCATAGATGTTAACCAGGAATCTACAAGTCTAATTAAAGCAGTTTGGCATGAATGGTATTGTTTAAAACCGGACTGATGCTCATATAATATATTCGTTTTCGAAAAAAAGTTACACATCTGATTAGCAACATGCCTTTCAACTACTTTAGATAATGTGGGTAGTATTGATATTGGTCTATAATTGTTTGGGTCATCATTGCTTCCGCCTTTATGTAAGGGTATTACACCAGCTATTTTTAATTTGTCTGGGAAGATTCCAGACCACACGTTTTGTTTGTGTCTAATTTGTCAATAAGAATACTAACTTCGTGTGGAGTAATAAAAACCTAAATTAAATGAATTGTGTTGTAACTTTATATTAAGATAATTTTTCAATGTGTTGAATTCTTGATAATTGAATTCTGTTTTATTTATAAGCTTTGCTACATTAACAAAATGTGTATTCAAAGCATCAGCAACATTCTGCTTCCCTTCAATAATTTCATTTCTTATCTTTAAGGTATTTGGCATTGTTGGAGCGGATACATTTTGATTAGAAATTTCTTTTTTTTTATTCCATAAAACTTTGAGTCCTTTTTAATTTTTTATGGCAATATTGAAAAAAGTCTTTTTACTCTTCTTAATAATTGAAATGCATTTATTTCGCCATATTTTGTACTGAATCCAGTTCTTGCATGATTTATATTTGTCTCTAATATTTCGGGCTTGCTTTATTTCATTATTGTACCAGCTAGGTTGCCGTAAACGTTTCACTCGTTTTGATTTAAGTGGGGCATGTTTTGCTGGTAAAGAATTTAAGGTATTATACATAAAATCGAGAGCCGAATTTGGGTCAGTTATTGTTTCTAAGATATTTAAATTAATTCTATTAATATCATTCAAAAACAAGTTTTTGTCAAAGTTTGATCACTTACCCTTATTGATGGTATGACGATTTCACATACGTAATCTGTACATGTAGCGTAAATATGATCAATAATTGTCGACGAGCTTTTAGTTACTCTAGTTGGAGAATTTACAAGTTGATGGAGTCCGAAGTTATGTATGAATTTTGACCATTTCTTATTATTAAAGGAATGTAGTGGTATAAAGTTAATGTTGATATCTCCTAAAACAAACCAGTCACAATTTGACAATTCGGCTACTACTAACTGTTTTTCATAGGCATCTATCCATGACTGGCGACTATTAGGGGGACGGTATACATAATTTAATAAAATGGGTCGTTTCTGAAAAAAACTTAGTTGTAACCAAATAGATTCTATATCAGACGATTCCATATCAAAGAGTCGAGTATATGTTATATTGTTCTTTAAATATACTAAAACACCTCCACCACCTTTTACCAGTCTGTCTTTTCTTTCAATATTATAACCTTTCATAACAAGATTTTCATTAAGTATATTTTCATTTAAAAATGTTTCACCAAGTCCAATTATATCAACTGTGTTTGTTTCTTTCAAAATAATATTAAGTTCGTCCAATTTCGGTAATATGTGCTGAATATTTAAACTGGCAATATGAATACCTTTCTTGCTAAATTGAAATGATGACTTACTACAAGTGTTTAAATTGCTACCTCTATCTAAATCAGATATATAGTGGTCAACAGTGACACTATTTTGTTGCGTATCACATTTCTTTAGTTTGTTGGAACTATTTTGTTCTAATAACATATTAGCATCAATTGATTTTGAAATTACAATTCTTTCAGTACTGGTATTACATACGCATTGAATATAATTACATTGTTCACATAAAGCGTTAAGAATATTAAATTTGTTATTACGTATAAAATCTTCGGATGTAGCTTTATGCCTGTCATCATCTTCCTACCAAGTCCTGTTTCTTCTGCATTCGGTGGTTTTATGATTGTTCATTCCACAATTTCTACAACGATTCCAATTTTGACCGTGATAATGTGATCTGTAATTTGGTTTCCTGTGCCGTTGAAATACAATGTTATCAAAGTCATTCACTACC
This sequence comes from Saxidomus purpurata, assembly GCA_022818135.1. Classification (NCBI taxonomy): domain Eukaryota; kingdom Metazoa; phylum Mollusca; class Bivalvia; order Venerida; family Veneridae; genus Saxidomus; species Saxidomus purpurata. The sequence goes on from JAFMSR010000012.1 coordinate 6,543,487, forward strand.
GGAACACATTTGTTCACAGTTCCCAAAAGGCGTTTTGTTCCTGTAGTAGAGAGATGAATTCCGTCTCGTCCGAAGTATCGTCGGATGTGGCTGCCACTGCTGTCAGTAAAAGCATCATAAACATTAATACATTGAAGGTTGTAGAGTTTTGCAATGTCAGTAATAATCTTATTATAACCTGTGACATCCGTGTCTTCTCGGGGAAAAACAGTACATAAAGAAATTTCACAGGACGGATTCTGGTTATGTATGCTTTCAGATAGAGCAAAATTGCATGGTAAAACGGTTTCCGATTGATTGGCCATGCCAGCATGTTCCCTCGATTCTTAGAATGACCGCTGTGTCCAATGCAAGTGTTGTGCAAGCTTCTCTTATTGCATTTTGAAAACCGCCTGCCGATTAGTGCTTTGATTGGTTAGTAATAGTCTCACATGCAGCGGTCGTGTTAGTCAATATATGTCACTTAAGTAAATGTGATAATTACCTTAGAATATGCGAAGACAGACTCACCATGACTACATTAGCACATGTTTGTGGAAGCACATACCTGTACATATATACATATACAACGTTGCTGTGAAATATGAATATGTTTGTCTGATTGGGTTTACGTATATATAGATATATAATTCCCATCAAAATGTCGGTTGTATGCGACAAGGAAAGTTGGTAAGTGTTTTTCTTGCAGTTAAGCCATATCCTCTTGAAAATAATACATTGGGCATGAAAAGAGAGTTAAAGCTTAAATTAAAGACAGTCTGTTATTATTGTTTCAATTTATATCTTTTTCATACTAAATAAGTTGATTTATTCTGGATCAATGCTTTTTTGGTGTAAAGTTATTAAAACATACCGTTATCAGTTAATCCATACTACTCATTATATAATTACTTGTTTAAAAGATGCGAAAAAGCGTTATTTTAGAACATAATTTTACGGAAAATCTGTCATATTTAGTCTTGAAATGTGGGCAGTTTCCCACCTTTGCGATGCAATCAACCGATTGCGATACCATTTAATTTGTATACGAGGAACCTACTTCTCTTATATAACGTATTTTAAGCTGAGATGCCGTTTGACAAATGATTGTTACTTTTTTGGACAGAACAATTCTTACACAGTTTCTTTATTCAAGCACTTATTGTTTACAACCCGTATGAAATTCCAATTTCAAATATAACTCCTCTTCCCACAAAACAGCACTTGACAGAACGTTCATCTTTTTTATGCGAAAGACTGATATCGTCGCATACATTGTACATACATTGTACATTGTCGCATACATCGCATACATGGCATACATTGTATCTTGATTATTATGGTTAAGAGAAGCATGGATGGTGTCGAACCGAAAATTGCATATCCTAAACGTATTCTCTTCTTTATTGGTAAACGTGTCTCAGTTGGTGGTTTACCGTAAATTTATTGAAAATAAATTCTCTGACTGCACATAGCATTTCATTCAACAGTCAAACGTAGTCACCAGCTGTTTGTTTGAAACAGTAGTCACGCTATTAACAGTCATTTCTAATGCTTGGATTTCGTCTGGTTTTGTCATACTTTAAGTATTTTGCCACCGTGCAGCATTGAATTCTTTCACAAAAAGGTAAAAGAAAGTACATTGGGAGTTCAACGTAGAACAGTCGTAAATCGATCTTTATTTATTGTTAATATAACCTAAGATCGTTAAAAGTTACGTTGAACCCTCGGCGTTTTGGTCTACCTGTATGATCAAAGTGTTCAACAGTGAAGTCGAGCGTTAATGCACATTTGGTACTACTTTAGTCTAATTATAGTATGCTCCGCGCCAGACCAATTTATTTTCGCAAATGCATTTTTTTCTTATATTGGAGTTCATATATTACTAATAAAATTTCCATAATCAGTAATGATGCCCCTAGTCCGAATGTTTCGCTACACTATGTAATTTTACATGTGTGAGACGTTTCGGGACAAAATTAGGTAAATTGTATACCCTATTTTTGACATTATTGCATATATTTGATAACCGCGTTAAACTTGTAGAATTTTAATGCGTGTTTTGTAATTCTACATTGCCTGCAATATTTTTTGAACCAGGAACAAAAACAAATATACATAAACAATTGCAAACACACGTAATTTAATTATATCGGGTACTTTTAAATATGACCAGTAATTCTCAAGTGGGGTGGGACAAAAACACACAACGATATAACCTTTTAATCAAACAGTGACATATCTTCAAATTTTACACACTAGTCAGTTAACAGATGTAGATTATGAAAATATTAAGTGTCCATTACACCTCCAATACCTTAACTCAACATAAGTATAATTATTGATTTACCAAGTTAAACTGCAGTCAGTACTGCTCTGCGATTGGACAAAATTATTTCAAACACTAAGTCATATAAAAGAAAATACAAACTATATTTAAATACCTTTTGTTATAATAACTTGTTTAAACTGTATTTAGGATTACGACAAGTTATTCAATACTTTCTTATAATGTAAAAGTTCACGAACTTTTTAAATACTATCATTATAAGATCTAAACATGAAAGTCAATAGTACAATGCAAGTCACTCTTGCTCCAGATGGTTAATTGTACTGCTAAAACATGTTTTTAACATTGATCGAAAAATATTATTTCATTGTTTGATATATGTATCTGGATCATAGGGAAATAATTACAACATTTATAGACAATATTCATCAACATGGCGGGTGTGTATGACAAAGGAAGCAGGTAAAGTGCAATTTTGGTTGACATTTTGTTTACGTTGTTTTATGTTCTGTAATAACCATTTCGTTCAATATTACGTATGACACCACGCGTTATACGTGTATGCCACAGCGTGTTGATTAGTCTGTCACTGGGCGACATTATTCTGACATGAAGCAATGTTTTCAAGACTCGTGACAATAATTTCTGGGGAAACAACTTTATTATCCATCGCCTTGGCGGAGGGGATATGATAATGGGCTCCATCCGTCCGTTCGTCACACTTTTGTCCGGAACATTACTATGAAAGTATACAAGGGAATTTATTTAAACTTTACACACAGACAGAACACAGTGAGAGGAAGTGCAGCGCCCAAACCATAACTCTACCTTGCCTAATTTCTTTTAATTACCCCCCTCGATCCATTTTTAATTGTTACATTTTCTTGTCCGAAGCATAACTCCAATTACTTGAAATTTAATACAGTGACAGAGCACAATGAGAGGAAGTGCAGTGCCTTAAAACCATAACTCCACTTTGCCAATTTGTTCTAATTATTCCCCTTTGTTACATTGTCTTGATTTTTCTTGTCGGGAGCATAACTCCAAAAGTACTGAAACGTAATACAGTGATAGAGCACAATGACCATAACTCTACCTTGCCTAATTTTTTAATTAACCCCCTTTGTTACATTTTCTTGATTTTTCTAGTCCGGAGCATAGATCCAAAAGTACTGAAGGGAACTTGATACAGTGAAAAGGGAAGTGCAATGCCCAAGAACGACAACTCTATCTAAATTTTGATTATCCCCCTTTGTTACATTTTCTTGATTTTTGTTGTCCGAAGCATAACTCCAAAACTACTGAAGGGAATTACTTGAAACTTTATACAGTGAGCACAATGATGGAAAGTGCAATACCCAAAATTCTTTATTGTATCTTGTCTATTTCTTTTAATTATCCCCCTTTTTTATATTTTCTTGTCTTGAGCATAATTCGAAAAGTACTGAAGGAAATTTCTTCAAATTGCAAAAAAATGAGAGAGGACGCTCAGGGGAAGTGCAGTGTCCAAGAACAATAACTCTTTGTTGTTTCTTTTAATTGTCTCCCTTTATTGATTTATCTTGTACATAGCATAATCTTATCTGTAGTATAACTCCAAAAATACTGAATAACTTGAAGGAAAAAAAACGTTTCTATTCAAATTCATTTAGATGAAAGGTTCCTCTGACTGATCAACACTTTCAACTTCACTGAGCAGAAGCACTGTCAAAAAATTCAAGTGAGGGGTTTGGCCTGCTTGCCATTTTATTTTGCCTTAGTCAGGCTCGCTTTCTCATTTAAAAGTAGGCGACCAGAGAAAAGTAAGTTACATGCATTTTGTTACAGGACCATTGCAAACCAAATAGAAAAAAAAATTCACACAGGGCCTACATTTCTTTGATTTCATTCGCGGCACTGAGTAAAATTTTCTGGTTAAATTTTGCTCTAAGAAATGGCATTTACGGGTCTCCGTATTGTCTTCCCTACGCAGTGAATCTACAGAACAACTTTTCGTATACAAATTCTTATAATATAAAAAAAAATATTTGTTTTCTGTATAAGTGCTCTTGCATTATCAAGATGCACTCTTATACAAAGAAATTTGACTTACGGACGACCAGTCTAACAACTAGGATATATTGTTATGCTCATTGTATGAGTATCTGGTTTCCCTACGAGCAGCCACTACCATTAGCTGTCATTTATCAATGAGCAGCAATAATTGACATAATGGCCTAATATTCTAATTATTTTGCCGTTGCAGTGTGGTCCCTGTCATAGATCTAACATTTTATAAGAAGGCGGACCGTTCAACTCTAAAAATGTCCACCTGTAAATCGGTTTGCATTTGAAGAGGAAATAGCGAGTCTACTGGTTGGGCTCATAAGATTGTGCATACTTGTCATTGGGTCATGGAAATGGAGTGGCATTTGCTTGAAAAGTAGTAAATATGCGCAGCATGATCACTTACCGTCGTAATACAATTTAATTGCATTTAAATGATTTGAGTAGGCTAGTTTTCAAGTTTTGTGAACATCTGTAGGACACACAGACAAATGTATCCTAGGTAACATAGGTCGGGGTTACAGCAGCTAAACCCAAAAAAATAGTAGTGTGTAACCTTATTGTGCCGCACAGTAAACCATTTTGTAAATACGAAAATATTTTCATAATTTAATCATGACTACTTCAGAAGTTAACGTCTTTTGTAGACAAATGAGTGGAGTAATCGCCTACCCTGGGTATACATTTATTGTAAAAATAGTTACATTTAACTAGATTTATCGTGTTAACAGAAAGAATGTAGTTAAATGCATGTATGTCGCGAAAACAAATGACAGTCACGTCGAGCATATGGAATGTGTCTCGAGAGTGATTTATACAGGTTGTGAGAGCTTGTTTCGCGATCGACAGTAAATAATTTACATGTACTAGCCAAACTTTTTTTCATGTTGCAATTTGACACACATACCGCCATCGCCCTTACAGACACGCATGCCACCATTGCCCTTACAGACACATACACTTCTTTCTCCCTGATCCGAGGTTTCTCCGTGATTCGCTTTATAGTTATTTCCAACGAATGGTAGCACGCGAAATAATTCCAAACATCCTGATGCGATGCAAGTTTGGTATCGAGCGATTTACACGTTTACGAGAAAAATCAAGCGAATCAAGCAGGTATTTGAAGAACTATCGTTTAAAAAATACCTTTATCTTCAAAAGTATTAAAAAAACTACTCCATTTTAATATATTTCATGGAAATAAGCTGAAAATTCTTATCCTCCATTTTGCCCTTGGTCAGGAGTGATTATTTCCCTTGCGTTTAGAACATACTTACTGAATTTACCTGTAAAAAGTGTGGGAAGCACATAATGGAACAGCCCAATTTCAGCCAATCAGAATCCTCGGATCGCGGAGAAAGTGTCAAAAGTGTATCAGAGAGTCAGAGGTCATAACATATCAGGTAATTTTGTGTAAACAACAAATGACGGCATCAAATTGTGTTTCTAAGAAGAATAATGAATAGTTATCTTAGATTTTTAGAGTTAAATTTCATTTGAAAAAGGTATTTTTAAACATAGAATATGAAGAATCATTCCTTAGACCCTCGAGTCACGGAGAAAGAAGCATATACCACCATTGCCCTTACAGACACACACATAACCCTTGCCCTTACAGACATACATACCACCATTACCCTTACAGACATACATACTACCATTGCCCTTAAAGACACACATGCCACCATTGTCCTCACAGACACACATACCACCATTGCCCTTACAAACACATATATCATCATTGCCCTTACAGACACACATACCATCAATTGCCCTTACAGATACATATACCACAACTGCCCTTACTGAAATACATACCAACATTGCCCTTACAGACACACATACCACCATTGCCCTTACAGACACACATACCACCATTGCCCTTACAGACACGCATACCACCATTGCCCTTACAGACACCCATACCACCATTGCCCTTACAGACACATATACCACAATTGCCCTTACAGACACACATACCACCATTGCCCTTACAGGCACACATACCACCATGGCCCTTACATACACACAGCTCACCATTGCCCTTATAGACACACATACCACCATTGCCCTTGCATACACACAGCTTACCATTGCCCTTACAGACACACACCACAATGGCCCTTACAGACATACATGCCACCATTGCCCCTACAAAGATACAGCTCACCATTGCCCTTACAAACATACATACAACCATTGCCCTTACAGACATACCACCATTGCATTTATGCCTTTACATACACACAGCTCACAATTGCCTGTACGGACACACATACCACCATTGCATTAATGCCTTTACATACACACAGCTTACAATTGCCTGTACAGACACACATACAACCATTGCATTAATGCCTTTACATACACACATCTCACAATTGCGTGTACAGACACATACACCACCATTGCATTAATGCCTTTACATACACACAGCTCACAATTGCCTGTACATACACACATACTACCATTGCCCTTACATACACACAGCTCACCATGAATGAACCTTTTAGATTATAGATGTATTTCTATTGTCATTATAGAAAGATCCCCATTGCCCTTAAAGACATATATATCCCTATTGCATATACCTTACAGACAGTATATGTAAATGTATAGGGGACTGGACAACATGGCTGCCAGAGCTAAAAATAGAGAAATCTTTAAAAATCTTCTCCAAAGTCACAAGGCCAAGAGCTTAGATATTTGGAAGACAGCATCCTCTAATGGTCATCTACAAAGTGTGTTCAAATCATGCTCTTGGGGTCAAAATTGGCTCCTGGTTGTCACTAGTTTGCATAGAGTTAAACAAGGCAATCTTCAAAGATCTTCTAGTCGTAAATTGCTTGTTTTATTCAAAATAATTTCTGAAATCCAAGTTAAATGTCACTGTTCTGAAAAAAGAATCACATTAAAAAACAGTTTATTTGTTAAAACTTTGATACATATATTTTGAACAAGCTTAAGCACATGGCAATGAGTGGGTTCATATTTGGACTTTTTGACCTTGGTGTGAAGGGCAGTGTTACTCAGGTGAGCAACATAGGGCCATCATGGTCTTCTGATAGTGGACATCATACTTACTTTCCTTGTCAAATATTGATAATCCTCTTGTTTCGTAAGGTTTTAATCTTAGAGATGACTTGGAATCAGTTACTTCTAACAAGCTCTCAAAGTATTTACTGTGTCAAAACGTCTTACATTGTAGTTGACCAGATATATACAAACTTTAAGTACTGAGTTTGGCAGGAAATGCAAACTTTGTGTTTGTAGTTAGGGTAGCCACTCTTGTTTGTGCGAGACTCTAGGAACATGGATACCAGAGTAGTGTTTTGTTTATTCATCTATATACACCGCATCTTACACACTATTTTTTGTAATTTCAAAGTGAATTGCTAATATATAACATTTGTGTATAGTTAGTTCCCTATACAAGATCATATATCTTTACCAAATACATGTTTTGAGAGATAAGAGGTCAAACACCATATAAATAGATGGAATTTTAGAGTTACAAAGTTTAACCTGCCAGCAAATTGCAGTTATTCATTACATTGTAAAGAATTGTAATGTAAATGGCTGATAGTGCAGCTTCATGTGTTTATTATGATTTAATCTAATAAAACAATTATGATCTTATCTTATAGCCTATTTTGAATATTTGCAAACTCAGTGAACTGTAGACCTGTATATTGTAACAGTGATAAACTTCTCAGATCCCATGACCGGATTATGTTTTAATTGTCGCCCAGCGAGCTTTGATGCTTTGCATCAATGGTTTTCTTGTAGTATAATTGACCTTGGTAAAGATCAAGTAACACATTTTTTGAAGGTGTGTTGCCTTGAAAGTGTAAGGAAAAGTTTTATTGGCTAAATCTGAAGGTGTGTTGCTATCACTTATGTCAACCAATTTCATTGGTCTAAGATTTGTTTACAGTGTAAATTGTATGCATTGATTTTCCTTCTATTATAGCGGGGAGAAGTACATAGTGATGCAAGACTTACTAGTGAAACCACACAGTGAAGTTACAGTTGAGTTATTATAAGGTTAAAGTGTGGAATCGGCTGTGTTGTTTGAAATATTTGTGTGTTAGTAAGGAGAAGGGATGGAAATTTACTTGTGGTTTAACACATTCAAAGCTTGTCAGCTTCATTGTATTAATTTTGTAGATAATATGCCAGCAGTTTGTGAAACTCAGTTATAACCATTTATTATACTAGATAGGAAGCTTTCAACTACTTATTTTGGCAGGAAATGATGAAATGCCATGATTTTAAAATGCATTAATATAACAGCTAGAAATGCTAAAGTGTTAGTAATACAGGATTTCCTTGTATTTAAATATTTAGTTTGGGATCTGACCTTTTATATATACTAGATATATATAGTATATACATAAGTTTGCTTGTTTTGTTTCAATGACAAAGTTGGTTATCTATATAGCCAATATTCTGATATAAACTGTGATAATGTTATACAAATTATATTAAGTTGAAGTTTTAAATAAGATGGCATGTTTATAATATATGATATATAGGTAAATATGGATAGACAGTACTGCTACAAATGTTATAATGTATTCGCGGAATAACAGTTCTCACTGAATAATTCATTATCTAAAATCCCTATTAAAAATTTCACAATGGAAAGCCTTGCCCCACAGTGATACTAGTTCTGAGTCAAATGCCAGGGGTTAGATCAAACAATGCATCTTTCGTCATCCTCTGGTATTTATATTATTGTTAAACATACAATGTATTAAATATGTCATGTTAGCTACAATAAACCTGTCTTGTTTCTGTCAGTAGACCTATACAATATTATGTAACTTGTTATCAAGTTATTTGTTTCATTCTCATTATTTAATAAATGAAAGTGATATTCCAGTGTGTGTTGTAGTGAAATTGATGCATATTTGTGCTTCTTTTTGTTAGCTATTTTAGTTTGCTGTTACTGAATGCTTGTATAATTTCAGAATACTAGGGCTATATAGAAACTCTACAAAAAGTAAATATTTAAACAAATTGACTCAATCAACACAGCCAAAACTAAATATATAAAGGTAATCAAATCTTAAAACAGACAAAAGTGTTCAAAGAAGTTTAGAATTGTTAAAGTTAAAAGGGACAAAATGCCAGCTATAGTTAATGGAGAAAATGGAATGAACAACGGCAGCAAGTAAGTATATGTATGTTTTTGTATTTTGTGTTTAGTGCCTGTATTTTATGTACCAGTTGCCAGGTTTTGAAGTATCCCCAGCAATCAGTTCCAACAGTATTTCATAGACTAAGACTATACTACATTTAGTTCATCAACAGTCCGTTGTAAAAAATATCTATGTTACGTATGGTGTGAAACAGATTTTACAATAGAAAGGTTGAAAATAGAAACAAGTCATCTCTTACATTGATGCTTGACAAAATATGGAGTAATTGTTTGTTCAAATGAATAAACCAGAACATGTGGTTACATCTCATTTCATAGAAAGCCTCCCTTCCATGAACAGCTCCAATAAGGAAGATACACTTGACGTATTTGTCTTCATTCAGTTTCAAACTGTCCTTTCTTTTCTGTATGTATGTCCTATCAAATTGTGCTTGCTATCAGGCTATGTATATGTTTTATTTACTTTCTTATTTTGAGAAATTTTAGACATTTGATCATATCATTAAGTAAATAAAAGGTTGAATTGTTAAAACAAATTTGGCCTTGAAAAAATGCACATGTCCTTAATGCCAAGGACTTTTCTGGTTATAATACAGTTAGGGATTGAGAAAAATCTAGAATAGTTTATACTAATTTATTTTAGCTTGATTGTGAAGAAAGCTTGTAGCTTATCAAGTCCGCTTCCTGGAAAAACCAGTGCTGGTGTCATACGAGGAAGTATGGTCGTGACCCCAGTGGGGCTCGAACCCACAACCTCCGGAATGAGCGGCCAACACCTTAACCATGAGGGAATGTGCCATGATTAAAAACTTTAAAAAAACGTTACAAATGACTCATTTTTGCTGGCCTGGTAGTCTAGTTGTCCCAAATTTATAAATATTCTTTTATGTTTTTTGCTGTGTCATTTCCTTAAAACTGAAAATAAAAGACGGCTGCATTTTGTCAACAGTCTAAAATCTGTGTTAATTAATGTCATACATTTTATACTTTGACGTTTTAATTAGTTCAGAAGACAGGTTTACTAACTTAATGGTTGTCCTCAGACAGTGAAGTTTTAGGTCTTCACTACTTGTTTGGACCAAGATTTGAGGATCATGTCATAATTGTCATCCTATGTTGCAGGGATACCTTTCCCCCAAAAATACAGGTCACCTGCACACTATTATTTACCTATAAGTTCATTATAATGCATAAAATATTGCCTTTATAGTCATTTCATTATAACTTCAATATCAACAGAGAACATAATTTACTTTAAATATGAGAAAATAATGTGTTGGGACCTTTTTATGCCCCAGCTTTGGCAAGGGATGTTGCATGCATACCTCCTGAACATTTTGTGTCCCAGTTTTCTGAGCTGCTGTCATGAAAGAGCTCAAGGTCGAAAATTGCCTTAAACCAGTTTGAATGGTGCTACTGTAAATCGCTTTGAATTTGCGAGACAAAAAAGTTCACGTTTGTTTTATCTGAGATCAATTGGGAATTCACAAACAAGTGATTTCATGTTTCAGGAAATCGTTCATTGCCAGAGAACTTTGAATTTGCGAATGAGTGCTCTCAAGAATATTTCGCAAATATTTCATGATTTACAGTATTAATTATTCAAATGGTGCTCTTAAAAAACAGAATGTACAAGCTGATCATGATCTGCAGTGGCCATCAAGCCAGGTCCAGTTGCTGATAGCACGTTAAAAGTTAAACACATTGAAAACCAGATCTGTCACAGGTATTTATGCAAAATGAACACCTTAACATACATATTTTCTGAAATGTTAAAGGTTAATTTATGATTCTTTATGTGAGTTTCAATAGCATGTGCATTAAATATGCATTTGTTACGCTGTTTTGCATAATTAACCTTAATTCAGTGACAGTGTTTTGTATTCAGTAAACCAGAGTGAACAAATTAATGTTCATGAAATAGGTCTCCCAAAAACCCACTAGATCAAGGCAATAAAACATGGCAGTAGTTTTCAAATTACATGGATCAGTGACACTACATTAAAACTTGAACTCTGGTTGCCACTACACACTTCACCAGGACTCTGGTTGCCAGTGCTTCACCAAAACTCTGGTTTCCACTTGGATAAACACTTCATCAGAACTCTAGTTGCCTGCTTCACCAGAACTCTGGTTGCCACTACACATTAAACACTTCACCAGAACTCTGGTTGCCTGCTTCACCAGAACTCTGGTTGCCACTACACATTAAACACTTCACCAGAACTCTGGTTGCCTGCTTCACCAGAACTCTGGTTGCCACTAAAAATCTGGATTGGGACAAGTCCCATCATATGTATAAAGAAAACAAAACCAAATCCAAAACCCCTGGTCTCTTCTTTTGGAAAGTTGGCAGTGACATGCCAAATGCCAATCACTAAATCTCTACAGATTAATAACATTTGCTATTGCTGAATGCAATTTGCTAACAGCTTATTGCTGTTTGCTTATAAATTGCCAATTGCTGATCATGCTTATTGTTCTTTGCTATTTGCTTATTGCCAATTGCCAGACATTGCAACCCTTTGCGGCCCTATCTACAGCCCTATGCAAAGTCTGTTTATTCTATTTCAGTCAAGAAATTAGCTCTTTAAGGTATCATATTATGCTAAATAATCATTTTTCTCCAAAACAATTAATTTTAAAATAGTTTCGAGGTAAAAAGTGTGGAAAACGATAATGTAGACTGAATTCATTTACGTGTTAGATTTGTTCCCACAGCACTTGCTATGTAAATGTTCATTTCAGTGTATGAATGCAATTCAATCAAATTAAAAAGTGTTCGTTATACACCCTGAACACAAAGTGTAACGGGGGGGCGGGGGGGTATACTGGATTCAGCTTGTCTGTCCGTCCATCTGTCTGTGTAGACAGAATCTTGTGGACACTAAATCTCCAAAACCCCTGGTCAGAATTTAATGATACTTCATTGAAGTGATATGTACCATGCCTAGTTGTGCATGGTCCATGTTTCTGGTCTCTAGGTCTAAGGTCAAGGTCACAGGGGCTCGAGATAGTAAAATATCTCCAAAACCCCTGGTCAGAATTTTAATGATACTTCACAGAAGTGATAAGTACCATGCCTAGTTGTGCATAGTCCATGTTTCGGGTCACTAGGTCAAAGGTCACATGGGCTTGAGATAGTAAAATCTTGTGCACTTTTAATCTCCAAAGCCCCTGGTCAGAATTTAATTATATTTCACAAAAGCCTCAAGTTGTGCTGGTCCAGTAATTAAAGCATCCAATATTACATAAATTTTATATACTGTGTCAGTAGGGTGTTTCCGGGGTATTCATCACCTTCAGTGATAGTTCTAGTTTCACTCTGCTTTGTGTTGCATATGCGCATAATATCCATTATGGATTTTCATTTTTATTGGCAAAAATCATTTCTGTTTCATGTTTATAAAGAGAAATGCTAAAAGCTGCAAAACATATCAGTTAAACTTAACACATAAGAATTCTTATCCACTAGAAATGTCAATGATGTCCTCGTCTGTGTTACATGTCATAATTTACTATGTATCTGTCACTTTTGGTTACCTGTCAACATAATTCTTATCCTTCTTTAACTTCAATGTTTATCCTCCTTATTTAGAATATGCTAATTTATTTATTCTTCAAGTTCTTACAACTTATATTAACTGCTCTCGAGGCTCACTCCAGATGGAATCAATCTAAATGAGAGAGAGGGGCAATCTGGAATTATCTGTGTCCTGTCTAATGATACTACCGCAATGCATGGCTGTGGTAGGCATGGAATCTTGGGTCCTCTGATCCTGAGGTAAAACAATGATAGCTACTAATTTTGGTTAATTGAATTCATACATTGAAATGGACATGTACATCACAAGTGCTGCAGGGACAAAATGTTAAAACAACAGCATGATATCACCCAATGACAAGAAAATTAGCAAGTAGAAACTTGAAATGGTGGTGTATATGGGTTTCTGTAGAAATCAGTAGAAGTTGTATATGTAATACTGTGATGAACATGGATTGCTTTACATATAGGATTATATATCATTTATGATGTCATGAAAAATCGACCGCCACTGCCGGAACTTGAACCGTGGGTATCTGGATTACCGGTCAAGCGATTTTTCATGACATCATAAATGATATTTAATTAATATTCTCCTGTCCCGGGTAGTTTGTAAACTGTTCGGCACTTCTATCTGTGAGACGTTAAGAGAAAACGCGCCATTCTGGTGCATACGTCAAGTATAGGATTATAAAAATGATGCCCACATGATGTTCAGTAGACTGGCATCAGTCGTTAGAGTCATTACCTCTTGTCTTTTCTGAGCATTTTTATAACATCTTCACAATTTCACCTTCCCTTGACTCTAACGACTGGAGAACCGGGCAGGATTGTGCCTGGTTCTATAATTTCCATGAAATAAGGAATCATTGAAGAAGTGTTCATGGTATAATGTGACCCTAGATTGACTTCTGCAGCCATTTATCATGTGTTAGATAACACTGAGGGGAACCCTTTTATCTGGTCATGCAACAGGAATCTCTGTACCACCTGTCATGTAATAAGATGTATCTAAAGAAAAGTAAAGCTGACCAATACATTATACTATCATAATAAGTAAATGTGCTACCCAAAACTTCAACTGAGAATTTAGTTACAATCAGATCTTTTCCCTACTTCAACATCTGGTCAGATTGTTCAAGGCTCATTTGTCTTCTTGTGGTCAGTGCTACTTGAGCATAAATTACTTGCCAAGAAGGCAATAAAATTTCTTTACTGTTAAACCACTGATGTGTTTCTCCTTTGATTAGGTAACCAAGAATCACATTTGATAAGTCTGTTGAGATGAGCTTTGACTGAGACAAAATTTTGATAGAGATACTTTCTAAAAAGAAAAAAGACTTGAAGAGAAAAAAGACCTCTCAATCTCAACAGACTTTTATAAGTCTAGATGTTCAGTGGATCAGACACTAGATATACCCACCAGAGCTCTGTTCCCTTCCTGTTGTTGGAGTGTTGACCTTCATACATTATGTTCTACATGTAGATCAATGACCAAGCTTAGTCAGTACATAATCTTGGTGTTACTGATCAATTCATGTCCTTGCACTGGATCAATTACCCAACTAGATATCATACATGTTCAAACAGAATAACAGCCACTGCTGGATTTAAAGATTAGTATGTTTACATTAAAATACTGTAGAAAATGGGTCACCCATGAACCCATTCTGGCCCAGGTATTATAAAGTGGTCAGTACAAGTCAAATTAATGCACAACTAATGTTTTACCTGACCAGGTTGCACTCACCCTGTGTAGGTCACTTAAACACTGAACCCATTTCAGCCCAGGCATGATAAAGTGGTCAGTACAATAACTAATGTTTACCTGACCTGGTTGCACTCACCTGTAGATTATACATCAAAAGGTTGACAATGTTGTATCAGTTGTATTGTTACCTATCTGTACAGTGTGTTTACACTTTCTTGACCAGCCCTTGACTTACATTAATGTAAATAATGTCACAAGTCAGAAGTGATAGTCTTGTTTTAGATTGGTGATCAATATTGCTACATCTACCAAAAGAAATGTCAATGTAATTTTGATGTCATTCAATAAAATATAACTGCTGTCTTTTGACATGTTTGATGTATTTTAGCTATTCCTGTCAAGCTTCTGACATTGCATTTACTAACCATTACACCAGTTTTTGATGTTCGTCTTGATGCCAGGCATCAACATTTGAATTGTCTCATCTGTTAGGTTTTCTTTTCAACAGGAAAGTTGAGTGTTGATATCACCAATTATAGTCATTGCTTTTGAGAAATAAAAAAATCTTTAAGAGAAAAGTTGTAATATGTAGAACATTTTTGCTCATGTAACAAAAAAGTAGGAAGCTGTCTCTAGAAAGGAGAAATAAAATAAAAAATGAATCAATGGGACTTGGCAATAACTAATCCAGTTAAGAAGACACTGTTTTATGGCCCACTGTGATACTTTTATACAACAGTGTTCTTGTTCATGTCTGAAATTCATGGATACTGTAAAACATGAAATTTATGTTTTACTGGTTTAAGCACAAATTTGATGCTTTACTTTGGCAGAGCTGAATGTGTTAGAACACACATAAAAACAGCCACACAGCCATTCTACACACTCTACAACACACACAAACAGCCACAATCATGCTACAACACACACAAACAGCCACATAGCCATTCTACACACTACAACTCACACAGACAGCTACAAACCCTACAACACACACAAACAGCCACACAGCCATTCCACACAATCATGCTACAACACACAAATTTGATGCTTTACTTTGGCAGAGCTGAATGTGTTAGAACACACATAAAAACAGCCACACAGCCATTCTACACACTACAACTCACACAGACAGCTACAAACCCTACAACACACACAAACAGCCACACAGCCATTCCACACAATCATGCTACAACACACAAATTTGATGCTTTACTTTGGCAGAGCTGAATGTGTTAGAACACACATAAAAACAGCCACACAGCCATTCTGCACACTCTACAACACACACAAACAGCCACAATCATGCTACAACACACACAAACAGCCACACAGCCATTCTACAAACCCTACAACACATACAAACAGCCACACAGCTGTTCTACAAACCCTACAGCACATACAAACAGCCACACAGCTGTTCTACAAACCCTACAACACATACAAACAGCCACACAGCTGTTCTACAAACCCTACAGCACATACAAACAGCCACACAGCTGTTCTTCAAACCTTACAACACACACAAACAGCCACATTGCTATTCTACAAACCCTACAACACATACAAACAGCCACACAGTTGTGCAAACCTTTCAATACACACAAACAGCCACACAGCCATTCTACAAACCCAACAACACAAAAACAGCCACACAGCCATTCCACACATGCTACAACACATGCTAACACATTCACTACTGTCCCATACTAGTGAAACCCTTGGAATTTAGCAAATTAAAGCTTATGTAAAGGCATTTATGTGTTTCAGGTACTCGTATGAAGATGTAGAGCGTATTGCCAAGTCCGTGTTGAATCGAGTGAAATGTCGTCCACATATAGGAATTATATGCGGGTCTGGACTAGGAGGCCTGGCTGAAATGTTAGAAGATAAAGAGATCATACAATATGAGGATATTGAAGGCTTTCCAGTCAGCACAGGTAAGGCATACCGTAATATGTTGTGAAACTTATATGTACCACTATTGTAGCTAACTGATTGATAAACGAGACTGTATGAGCTAGATTTAAGACTCATTGTCAGTCCACCTGTCTGGCCAATCATCTGTGGATCTGTGAATTGAATCCTGCTTCAAAATTCTTGGGTTTGTACATGTGGGTACTAACAAAACTTTTATATACAGAAAAGGTGATTTGTCGGTTATTAATGTTGACCTAATATGCATCTTGTTTAAAAAAGTGAGAGAAAAAAAATCAAGGAAGATAAATGTATTACTGCAAATGTACATTAACTTTTGACCATACAAAATTCAATAGATTTTTTTTTTAAATTGAGATTCTTTTAAATTTGATTCATAGTTGCATATGAGCCTGCCGTAAAGACTGAGTTTTCACCTTTTCCTGATTCTGGAGTTACTGAAATGTAATGATGTTAGCTTAATATAGGTTATTGAACTTGTATGGTGAAATATTACTTGGAACGAGTTGATTTGGCGGGAACAACGAGCTTGCGAATTGTTCCCGCCAAATCAACAAGTTCCAAGTAATATTTCGCCATACAAGTTCAATAACCTTTTTATTATATACTTTCATATTGAATATGTACAAAATGACATTCTGTTAGCAAAAAACAATGAATGAATCTTGAAATTTCTCAGACAACTAGCATACTACTTTACCATGTATTTTCTTCTTTGCGTATTAATAAACTTGATTCAATATTGTTGTTTATACGTGACGTCATTTATTAGGAGAAACGTTGACGCCAATTATACGGTAAGAAATTTCAGTTGCTGTCCGCCATCTTGTTTTGGAAACGCAAGACTTTTCCTACGGATGCAGGTTTGTACTTTGAAATGTGAATAAATCAACTTGAAATATGTTTCTGAAAATGTTTTCTCTTTCTTATAACTACATGCAAAACATCATTCCTTTTCTTTATCAATACTTGGCTGATATACGTACCAGCAACTTTCGTAACCAGTACTGGTATTGTGTGCCCTAAAAATTCGAACCGTTTTAAAAATGAAACTCTTTTACATCTACTCGAAAATGATTAAAGTTTCTTTTTTTATTTTAAGACCGTAGTTTATGTCATTGTAAAAAAAATGTCAAACTTCGACATATAAACCTCATTAAAACGATGTTTGCAAACAAATAAAATAGTCTGGTAGCTAGGACCAGGGCGGCCTCCCTTGGTAACGTTCAGTATCATTCCTTGCCAACGTGCTGTAACGTAGAATACTGAACGAACTCTCTTAGGCAAAGTGAACGGGGCAATATGAAAGTATATGATAATGAAATTATATTGCACAGACCTTATAGATTATCACAGTAACAACTATTAATTAAAACTTTTTTACCACTTAAAAACCATATGCTATTTTACTTTTTGTTTTGGCATAATTACTTTTAATAAATGTAAAATATTAGTATTCGCTATTTTATGGCAAATGACTTTTTTGTACTAAAGTTGAATACATTAAAACTCCTGAGATATGTTCATTTTTAGCTCATCTGATTTTTAGCTCACCTGGCACAAAGTGCCAGAGTGAGCTATTAGGATCGCTTTCCGTCTGGGGTCCATCGTACGTCTGTCCGTCCGTCCACCATTTCCTTCAAACAACATCTCCTCTGAAACCACTGGGCCAATGTTGATGAAACTTGGCAGGGATGTTCCTTGCATGAAGCTCTATCAAAGTTGTTCAAAGAATTCTATTCCATGCAGAACTCTGGTTGCTATGGCAACAAATAGGAAAAACTTTTAAAATCTTCTCTGAAACCACAAGGCCTAGAGCTTAGATATTTGGCATGTAGCATTGTCTAGTGGACCTCTACCAAGATTGTTAAAATTATGACCCCCGGGTCAAAA
The DNA here is from genome assembly GCA_022818135.1 of Saxidomus purpurata. Taxonomy (NCBI): domain Eukaryota; kingdom Metazoa; phylum Mollusca; class Bivalvia; order Venerida; family Veneridae; genus Saxidomus; species Saxidomus purpurata. The sequence continues at coordinate 6,562,055 of JAFMSR010000012.1, forward strand.
TTGACCCCGCGCGGGTGGTCACTTAGTTTTGCATAGGCTTATATAGGGAAAACTTTAAAAATATTTTTTTCTGAAACCACAAGGCCTGGAGCTTAGATATTTGGCATATAGCATTGTCTAGTGGACGTTTACCAAGATTGTTCAAATTATGACCCCCTTGTCAAAATTGACGCCACGCGGGTGGTCACTTGGTTTTACAAAGGCTTATATAGGAAAAACTTTAAAAATCTTTTTCTCTGAAACCACAAGGCCAAGAGCTTAGATATTTGGCATGTGGCATTGTCTAGTGGACTTGTACCAAGATTGTTCAAATTATGAGCCCTGGGTCAAAATTGACCCTGCCCGGGGGGTCACTTGGTTTTACATAGGCTTATATAGGAAAAACTTTAAAAATCTTCTTCTCTGAAATCACTAGGCCTAGAGCTTAAATATTTAGCATGTGGCATCGTCTAGTGGACCATTTCTAAGATTGTTTAAATTATGAGCCCTGGGTCAAAATTGACCCCACACGGGGGATCACTTGGTTTTACATAGGCTCATATAAGAAAAACTTAGAAAATCTTTTCTCTGAAACCACAAAGCCTAGAGCTTAGATACTTAGCATGTAGCATTGTCTAGTGGACCTTTACCAAGATTGTTCAAATCATGACCCCCTGGTCAAAATTAAACCTTCCCAGGAGGGGGGAAACACTAGATTTCACATGTTTCATGTTACTTAGCATTGTGTAGTAGACCTCTATGAATTATGTTAGAATCAGGACCCATTTTATTATAGCAAATGGTAGTCAGGTGAGCAATATAGGGCCATGATGGCCCTCTTGTTGTAAAAAAATGATGAGCTATTGTTGTCACTTGATTGTCGTCGTCGTTGTCTTCAGCGTTGGTTAAGTTTTGCGTTTAGGTCACTTACATGGAAACTATCAAAGCTATCACTTTGAAACTTGGACAGCTTATTCATTTAATACCCTTCTTCACGTTATATGTTTAAGATGCTGAGTGCGACCTATTTTTTGGGGGGTAAAAATCATGAATTTTGATGGACTTTGGTCGATTTTGAGAATTGGACATAGATTCTTCATGTTCTGTTAGATCGATTTCAAATTTTCAAAAAAATTAACTGATTATGTACTTCAGCATAATCAAATGGGTATTTGATTCATACAGTTGGGGGAGGGGGGCAATTTTTAGCTCACCTGACTCTGCCAGGGTAAGCTTTTCTGATCGATGATTGTCCGTCGTCCGTCAACATTTTGATTCAAATGACATCTGCTCTGAAACCTCTTGGCCAATGTTGATAAAACTATGCAGGAATGTTCCTTGCATGAAGCTCTACCAAAATTGTTCACAGAATTCCATTCCATGCAGAACTCTGGTTGCGATGGCAACAAATAGGAAAAACTTTAAAAATCTTCTCCTCTGAAAGCACAAAGCCTAGGGCTTAGATATTTGGCATGTAGCATTGTCTAGTGGACCTCTACCAAGATTGTTCAAATTATGACCCCTGGGTCAAAATTGACCCCGCGCGGGTGGGCCCTTAGTTTTTGCATAGGCATATACAGGAAAAACTTTAAAAATCTTCTTCTCTGAAACCACAAGGCCTAGAGCTAAGATATTTGGCATGTAGGATTGTCTAGTGGACCTCTACTAAGAGTGTTCAAATTATGACCCCCGGTCAAAATTGCCCCCGGGGGGGGTTCCTTTTTTTTTTTATATATTATTTTAAAAAAAAAAATTAAAAATTTTTTTTTTTAAAAAAAAAACCCGGCTCAGATATTTAGCATGTAGCATTGGCTAGTGGACGTTTACCAAGATTGTTCAAATTATGACCCTGGAAATTCCCCGGGTCAAAATTTCCCCCCCGGGTCACTTAGTTTTGCATAGGCATATATAGGAAAAACTTTAAAAATCTTCTTCTCTAAAACCACAAGGCCTAGAGCTTAGATATTTGGCATGTACAATTGGCTAGTGGACTTCTACCAAGATTGTTCAAATTATTACCCCCGGGTCAAAATTGACCCAGCACCGGGGGTCACTTAGTTTAACATAGGCTTATAAAGGAAAATTTTAAAAATCTTTTTCTCTGAAACCACAAGGCCTAGAGCTTAGATATTTGGCATGTAGCATTGCCTAGTAGACCTCTTCAAAGTTTGTTCAAATTATGCCCCTGGGGTCAAAATTGACCTGACCCGTCGGGGGGGGGGGGTCATTTGTTTTACAAAGGCGTATATAGGAAAACCTATTTGGTATATAACATTATCTAGTGATCTTCCACCAGGCAAGTGGACTTGTACCAAGGCTCTTGTTTTAGTATTATTGGTCTTTGTCATTTTTAGCTCGTCTGATTTTTTAGCTCACCTGGCACAAAGTGCCAGAGTGAGCTATTAGGATTGCTTTCCGTCCGGGGTCCGTCGTACGTCAGTCCGTCCACCATTTCCTTCAAACGACATCTCCTCTAAAACCACTGGGCCAATGTTGATGAAACTTTGCAGGGATGTTCCTTGCATGAAGCTCTATCAAACTTTTTCAAAGAATTCCATTCCATGCAGAACTCTGGTTGCTATGGCAACAAATAGGAAAAACTTTAAAAATCTTCTTCTCTGAAACCACAAGGCCTAGAGCTTAGATATTTGGCATGTAGCATTGTCTAGTGGACCTCTACCAAGATTGTTAAAATTATGACCCCCGGGTCAAAATTGACCCCGCGCGGGTGGTCACTTAGTTTTGCATAAGCTTATATAGGAAAAACTTTAAAAATATTTTTCTCTGAAACCACAAGGCCTGGAGCTTAGATATTTGGCATGTAGCATTGTCTAGTGGACCTCTACCAAGATTGTTCAAATTATGACCCCCGGGTCAAAATTGACGCCACCGGGTGGTCACTTAGTTTTGCATAGGCTTATATAGGAAAACCTTTAAAAATCTTTTTCTCTGAAACCACAAAGCCAAGAGCTTAGATATTTGGCATGTGGCATTGTCTAGTGAACTTGTACCAAGAGTGTTCAAATTATGAGCCCCAGGTCAAAATTGACCCTGCCCAGGGGGTCACTTGGTTTTACATAGGCTTATATAGGAAAAACTTTAAAAATCTTCTTCTCTGAAATCTCTAGGCCTAGAGCTTAAATATTTAGCATGTAGCATCGTCTAGTGGACATCTTCTAAGATTGTTTAAATTATGAGCCCTGGGTCAAAATTGACCCCACACGGGGGGTCACTTGGTTTTACATAGGCTCATATAGGAAAAAAATTAAAAATCTTCTTCTCTGAAACCACAAAGCCTAGAGCTTAGATATTTAGCATGTGGCATTGTATAGTACACCCCTACCAAGATTGTTCAAATTCTTAGCCCTGGGTCAAAATTGACCCCGCCCAGGGGATCACTTGGCTTTACATAGGCTCATATTATAGGAAAAACTTTAAAAATCTTCTCTGAAACCACAAGGCCTAGAGCTGAGATATTTAGCATGTAGCATTGTCTAGTGGACCTTTACCAAGATTATTCAAATCATGACCCCCTGATTAAAATTAACCCTTCCCGGGAGGTGGGGAAAAGCACTTGATTTCACATAAGCTTATATAGGGAAAACTTAAAAAAAAATCACAAGGCTGACAGGCAGATAATAGATATTTGAAATATTGTGTAGTGGACCTCTACGAATTATGTTACAATCATGACCCCTTTTATTATAGCAAATGGTAGTCAGGTGAGCGATATAGGGCCATCATGGCCCTCTTGTTAAGTTTTGTGGATACGTCACTTACATGCCAACTATCAAAGCTATCACTTTGAAACTTTGAATACCTGTTGTTCACTATCAAATGTACAATAAGATGAACGAAGAGTTTACAAGTTACATGACCCTGTCATGTATTTTGACTGGATTAGTGCCGCTTCTTAATTAAAACAGTTTCACAAACAGAAAATTTTTGTAACAGTAAATATAATGCAACCAAACTTAGTTTATAGGAAGTATTTGTGAATATCTTCAATTGGATCGTGTTTAAGGGCTCCAGGGGTCAAGGTCACTTGTTACTAAAAGTAGGAAAACTGTAATATATTCAATATCTATAGTTACTGTTGACATAATGTAACCAACTTTTGTTTGTATTAAGTATTTAAGAAGATATTTAATGTTGTTGTGTTTTGGGGCTCCTGGGGTCAAGGTCAAGGTCATTGTATCTAAAAATTGAATAAAAATTGAAAAACAATAATATATTCAATATCTTTATTTACAACTGGCATAATGTAACTAAATTATTAAGAGTGTAATACATGATTATAAATTATGACTTTTATTGGGATTGTGTTTGGGACTCATGGGGTCAAGGTCAAGGATTTTTTTTCTAAATATAGAAAATTGGGAAAAATACAAATCTTTAGTTGTAATTTAATTATTGTACACTTAGTGTCTAGTAATTAATCATTTGAGAAAACCTTATGTGGGTCAAGGTGAAGGACAATGTTACTAAAAAATGGTAATAAATAGACCGTAAAAGGATAAAATCTGATGAGCGTCCAGCATACGCAGGTAGTGCTCTTGTTACCTTTTGGCCTAATGTCTTGATTTAGAAGCTACAGTAGTAAAATTTGCTCATAATTTTTCTCGGCTGACCTATTTTATCACCTTTTTGACATACTTTTTTTCTTTTAGATGAATTGGTGTCAGGTGAGCTCATAGAGCCATCATGGCTTAAAATACGTTTACTTAATCATACCATCTGGCATGACCCATTGGGTGCTTTTTTATCCCCCGTCGCATTGGCGAAGGGAGAGGAGAATGTAGGAATTGTGGCCTTCCAACCGTAACATTTCCTGTCTGCTCCATATCTCCTTATTTTGATGAAATTTAGGTAAAAGGTTCACCTCATCAAGAAGATGAACAAAACCCATGATCTGGTCTTGTCAGGTCATGATGGACGTCACAACTTAAAGTCAAAGGATGAGTCTAGAATTTCCTGTCCAGTCCTTATCTCCTTAACCCTTTGAAGGATTTTGATGAAACGTTGGTCAGATGTTAAAGTCATAAAGTTAATGTGCAGGATCCATGATCTGGCCACGCTGCCTCAAGATCACAACTTAATGTCAGAGATTTGAGTTAGTCAGCTGAGTATCTCCTGAACGCTTTGAAGGGTTTTAATGAAACTCCAGTCAAATGATCACCTCATTGAGAAAATTTGTAGAACCCATGATCTGGTCACATTGGCTCAAGGCCAAGGACACAGTTAAATGTTAAAGGTCTTGAACTTGCGTCTGCTCAATATCTATAAACCGCTTGATGGATTTGAATGAAATTCTGGCCAAATATTCACCTCATCGAGATGATGTGCAGAGCCCGTGCATGATCTTGGCACTGGAAATTAAATGCAGGGGATGGGTAGAACACTCTTTTTAGCTCGACTTTTCGAAGAAAAGAGGAGCTATCCTATTTGCCCCGGCGTCCGCGTCAGCTTTGGTGTCACACCTTGGTTAAGTTTTTTCGTACCACCCCACTTTATTTAAAAAATCCCGAAAATGGTTAAAATCCACTTATTGCCTTAACCCTTTGAGATATTGCTTTGAAACTTTGAATGCTTGTTTACATCATTACCCCTATTTGCAGGCAAGAGAAAGTAACTCTGTCAGGGATTTGTTTTAAAAATTAAGGCCCTTTATCGACTTAGAATCTTGGTTAAGTTTTTCGTACCAGTCCACTTTTTGACCAAAGTGTTTGAGATATTAATTTGAAAGTTGAAATACTTGTTTACCATCATGATCCCCAAACATGGGCAGGAGAAGGTAATTCTGTCAAGGATTTTATTTGAATTATGGCCCTTTTTGACTTAGAAACTCAGTTAAAATTTTCATTCTTGTCCACTTGTTGACTTAACCATTTGAGATATTACTTTGAAAGTTGGAGTACTTATGTACCATCATGAGACCTATCTGTAAGCAAGAGAAGATAACTCTGTGAAAATGTTTCTTGATTTGTACTTAGAAATTCCTAGTTAAAGTCTTGTGTGCCCTTAACTGTCAAAGTTTTGTTTTGTTGGCAAGCACTAAAAAAGTCGAGCGCGCTGTCCTTCTGACAGCTCTTGTTTGAGTCCTTTTGTTTCACCAATTTAACAGATCAGTAACTTTATTTGCCTGAGAAAAAAATACACTCAGTAACATCAGTTACTTCCTTTAATGTTTCTATTTGTGGCGGGGGATATAGCTGTCTGTGAGACTGTCTTGTTTAAACTTGTTTTAATAGGAGTTGGGTTTTGACTTTACAAGCAACTAGGACACTTCTCATTAGTTTTGATTTAAGTAGCATAAAGTCAGCTACCATAACTCTTAACTACTTTAACTGTTAATTACTTTAACTGTTATTTACTTTAACAGTTAACTACTTTAATTGTTGTACTTTCTTATGTAGCGAAAATTGACATGTTTTTCTAAAGTCAGCTTATAGCTTAAACTAATGCCACTAATCATACTATAATGTTGGATTATATACAGTCAAACTTGTCCATGCGACCACGTGTATTAAGTGACCTTTGTCTTAAGCGACCCCTTTTGAATCCCCCCCGAGCGTTTTCACATGTTTTGCTATTGCATTAAGCGACTTTTGTCTAACGCGACCAGTAATTAACGACCAAGAATCGTTCTTTTGTTCGTATTAGGCGACCATTTATGTGCAAACAGATTATTTATCCCCCCGCCGAAGGCGAAGGGGATATTAGAAATGGTCTTCGTCCGTCCGTCCGTCCCAATTTTGTCCGGAGCATAACTCCAAAAGTACTTGAGTGATTTTCTTCAAACTTCATACACTGACAGAGCACATTGGGAGGAAGTGCAGTGTGTAAGAACAATAACTCTACCTTGCCTACTTTAAGAGTTATTCCCCTTTTATCAGATTTACTTGAAAAACTTTGTCCGGAGCATAACTCCAAAAGTACTTGAGGGATTTTCTTCAAACTTAATACACTGACATAGCACATTGGTAGGAAGTGCAGTGTGCAAGAACAATAACTCTACCTTGCCTACTTTAAGAGTTATTCCCCTTTATCAGATTTACTTTAAAAGTTTTGTCCAGAGCATAACTCCAAAAGTACTTGAGGGATTTACTTCAAACTTAATACACTGACATAGCACATTGGTAGGAAGTGCAGTGTGCAAGAACAATAACTCTACCTTGCCTACTTTAAGAGTTATTCCCTTTATCAGATTTACTTGTCCAAGCATAACTCCAAAAGTACTTGAGGGATTTTCTTCAAACTTAATACACTGACATAGCACATTGGTAGGAAGTGCAGTGTGCAAGAACAATAACTCTACCTTGCCTACTTTTAGAGTTATTCCCCTTTATCAGGTTTACTTGAAAAAAAATTCCGGGAGCGTAACTCCAAAAGTACTTGAGGGATTTTCTTCAAACTTAATACACTGACATAGCACATTGGTAGGAAGTGCAGTGTGCAAGAACAATAACTCTACCTTGCCTACTTTTAGAGTTATTCCCTTTATCAGGTTTACTTGAAAAAAAAATTCCGGAGCGTAACTCCAAAAGTACTTGAGGGATTTTCTTCAAACTTAATACACTGACATAGCACATTGGTAGGAAGTGCAGTGTGCAAGAACAATAACTCTACCTTGCCTACTTTAAGTCAAATAGAAAAATATCATACCTATACTGATAATGAACATTAATATAATTTTGCAAACCTTCTCTTCATTGCCTTATTCTTTTTCCACTTACTTGAAAACTGTACTCAGCATGGCCATAACTATATGGCTTTTTTAAGGATTTCCTCTCACCAAGTAAAATGTACGAAAGTACAACCTTCAGGTAACTTCTTCCTGGCGGGGGGATTAACCATGTGTAACATGGCTCTTGTTTCTATTGAAACTGACTGCTTTAAAGTTTCATTTAATACCCAATTAGACACGAAGGTGTCAAATCTCAAAGGATTGTTGTCCATCCTTATGTCCGCACTTGATATTTATCGACTTTAGGTACTTTCATGTTCGATCTTTTTTGCTATTTTTAGAAAATTACCACGTGTCATAAGAACGCTTTTTTATGGAAAACGGTTTGCCGTCTCAGGTGATGCTTTGTTTTAAGAGACCATTTCATTAAGCGGCCGGTTTTCCCTTGGACGGTCTCTTAATACAAGTTTGACTGTATTTGTTTGTTATTGATGGACATTTGTTTTTTTGTTAATGGACATTGTACTAACATCTGTGTTTTGTGTTGTTACTTGTAATGCCAATTTAACAGAACATGTCATACCTTTTATTTCAACATTTAACATGAAGTCAAAAGAATTGGACTGACTGTTTCATATGTCATAAGACAAATAACGCAGTGTTCCAGCTATACCTAAAAGCGGTGCCTGCTATTCTGCAGCACCTTGCATTTTTGAATAGCGCCGTTTCCCCCTTTTGATAAGAGGGCCCCCTCTTAAAGGTGGGTGTGTGGGGGGAGTTTAGGGCCTCTGCATTATTTCCCTTTTCCTTTCACAGATTTGACATTTTATAAACTAAGAGTGCAAAAACAATTTTTTTTTATTTTTGGGGTGGTATTTTGATAAGGTTATTTATTTCTTGTCATCAGTCATTTCCAGTGTAGATTTCCAATGCAGATTTCCTGCGATAGAAATTTCTATTGTCTGTAATAAACCAAATACATGAGAAAAATTAACAAAATCAGGTTAAGTTTACAAAAGAGAAGTTATATTTCCAGTCAATAAAACACACCAGATGTCTTCTTTAATGTCTTGATTAAAAAAAATCTTAGGGAGAGGCGGCAGAGGCCCCAAAACCCTCCCCCCCACACCTTTAAGAGGGGGGTCCTCTTCCCTCCCTCCTCACCGCTTCACGACTCTAAATGCTTTTTTCACCAGCACCCTGCCCTTTTCAAATCCTAGCCGGAACACTGTAATGTATACATCCTTAGATGTGGCCTGCACCTTACTGTTCAAACCACAAAATTGTCAATACTGACAGGGTGTGGACTGGATGGTGACATATACTTAAAAACAAGAACAACAGAAACAGAATGATAAAACAATCCAGAATCATTAGTAATGGATGAGAATGCATATATTCCTTGTTTTAATTTAAACTTCACAATGAGAGTCCCAAAATCAATATGGCTTACATTGTCAAACTCATTGTTTAATGTAAACATACTTCATTGTGGTGGAGGCAGGTGGAGGGCGACCACGTGTATAATGCAAGTGTTTAGCTCACCTGGCACAACGAGCCAGGTAGAGTTATTTTGATCGCTCAACGTCCATTGTATGTCTAATGTCTGTTCATTTTATCCTTAGAATGACATCTCTGAAATTCTGGGCAATGTTAAAGAAACTTGGCAGGAATGTTCCTTGCATGAAGCTCTATCAAAGTATTCAAATAATTCCATGCCATGATGAATGCTGACTGCAATGGCAACAGAAAGGAAAAAGTTAAAAAATCTTCTTAACAAAACCCTGAAGGCAGGGAGCTTAGATATTTGACATGTAGCATAAGATAGTTCAAATTGTGACCACCTGGTCAAAATTGACCCCGCCCAGGTGGTCACTTAATTTTACATAGGCCTATATAGGAAAAACTTTAAAAATCTTCTTATCTGAAACCACAAGGCCTAGAGCTTAGATATTTAGCACGTAGCATTGCCTAGTGGACCACTATCAAGATGAGGTTCAAATCATGACCCCCAAATCAAAAATTGACCAGCCCCGGGGTCTCTATAGGCTTATATACATGTAGACAAAACTTCAAAAATCTTGTTGTCTAGAACTACAAGGCCCAGAGATTAGATGTTTGGAATGAAGCATTGTGTAGCAGACCTCTACCAAGATTGTTCAAATCAAGATCCCGCCGTCAAAATTGACACTTACTGCTATTGGTAACCTTTTATTATAGCCCTGCCCTTTTGACCTAGTTGTGTACTGTTCTTTTACTATGATTATTTTCGGCGAAGCTGTTACTGACCTTGTACAGTAAAAGTACGACCACTCCAAAATTAAGACCACCCCGCTATTACAGGCATTTTTTGAAAGAACGGAATTTATTTCTCTATAGTTTATTGGTCGGGAACTCCGAAAATACGACCACCCCGCAATTCCTTATTACAACCACTTTCTTCAGTCCCAAATCTCTAAATTCTTCTTATCTTTACTCCTAAATTAAGACCGCTTGGCAATCCTGAGATAAACAGCCTAGTGTCATAATCATTCGCAAATTAAGGAGTTCATAGTTTTATGACCTTCAGCTGTTTAGTACATACCAAAAAGATATTATATGCAAGCACATTAAAACCTTCAATTCATACAAAATCAAAACGCGTGTCCTGTCTCATGTTTGTGAACATGAATGGAAAATACCGAACATGAGTGTTTATTAATTTACTGTTGTAAATTATTTAAATATTTTTCATAAAATTGATTATAAATGCAAATAAACACGCGCATACCAAAAAGATATTATATGCAAGCACATTAAAGCTTTTAATTCATACAATTACTGTATATAATAGACAGTGGTAGCCAGGTGAGTGATATAGGTCAATCTTGGCCCTCTTGTTTAAGTAAGACAGATTGCTCAATGAAACTTGAATCTGACATAAATTGTTCATAGTAAAACATATACAAAAAATCATGACAAAAATATATTCTTCTTCAAGCATTAGATGGTCTCGATTAGATTTTGACTTTGTGTTTTATGTTTATTCAAGGTAATAAATTTTCTGATGTAATGATTTTTGTTGAGCCGCTTGCGAAAGCTCAATACAGCTGTCCAAATGGCGGTTCGGTGTATGTGCGTGCCTGTGTCCGTCCGAGTTCAGCTTGTCCGGGCTGTAACTTATCCATGGATCAAGGGATTCTTAAATAACTTGGCACAAATGTTCACCATCATGAGACATGCGCAAGAACCAGGTCCCTAGGTCTAAGGTCAAGGTCACACTAGAGGTTAAAGGTCAAATTCAAGAATGACTTTGTCCGGAGCATATCTTTTCATGCATGGAGGGATTTTGATGAAATTGGCACAAATGTTCTCCACCATGAGACGGAGAGTCATGCGCAAGAAGCAGTTCCCTAGGTCTAAGGTCAAGGTCAAAGGTTAAAGGTCAAATTCAAGAATGTCCTTGTGCAAAGGATTTCTTCATGCATGGAGGGATTTTGATGTAACTTGGCACAAATGTTCACCACCATGAGCTTCCCTTACTTTTAGAATTACTTCCCTTTGTTGTTACTATAAATAGCTTATATTACTTTTTTATTACTGGCCGTAGAGAAAAATCGGGACCACTTTTCTGAGGTACAACATGCAGTTACATCCAATATTTAGGTGTATTTTGACCATATCTACTTGGTAAGGAGTTAGCCCTTTTGACAGCTGGCGGCTCAACATGTTGCATGTGGGCATCTAGTAAGCTATAGTTGTATGTATAAAATACAGCGATATAACTGCTTGAAATATTTACTTTTATGATTTGTTAAAAGAGTTCATCAGTTTGTGACACTTAAACAATATTATAGAACAAAATTATTTGATATATTACAAAGAATCTAAACTACCTTGATTGTCTAGTCAGCCTGTGTGGTCGGGTGGTAAGAGTCACTGACTTGAAATCCCTATAACCTCTCATAGATTGAAGGTCACGGGTTGGAACCCCCTATGAGAGGAAGTTGGCAGTTTCTTATGTAGGATAGAAGTCTAGTACTGGTTCTTCCCAGAAACGATGGTTAGGTGAACTGCCTGCCTGTACAAATGATTGAGATATGGTTGGAAAGGGCATTAAACTCATAGAACTTTGGTAATCATATTTTAGCATGAAATAGATAGAACATTTTGTCAATGTGTCAGTAAAGTTATCCTTCAGTGATGACACTGCACATAAGAAAACAAGCAAGTATTTTCTATTTGAATGCCTTACATACATCAAGAGGTTTGTTTTACGTTATATATTGGTTCACCATTCCATTCAAATGATGTCTCCTCTGAAACCACTAAGGCTCCAATGTTGAAACTTGACAGGGATGTTCCTTACATCAAGCTCTACCATTGTTCAAAGAATTTCATTCCATGCAGAACTCTGGTAGCTATGGTAACAAATAGTGAAAATTTTAGAGGATCTTCTCCAAGGTCTAGAGCTTAGATATTTGGTTGTAGTGAAAGTCTAAGTAAAACATTTCTTGTTAACAGTTCCAGGACATGCAGGTAGATTGGTGTTTGGTTTGTTACAAGGACGTCAGGTCGTACTAATGCAGGGGAGAGCACACTTGTATGAAGGATACGATGTTCATAAGGTTGGTATTTCCTGTCTCCTGACTGACCATAACTTTTTACTGAGAAAATGATCCAAAAGATCAATTTTCAAGTGTTTCAGAGCAACAAAAGCCAAAATAAAAGAATAAAAGAGAAATCTGACAACTAACCTTAAATATTTTTGCATTATGCAAGACGAAATTGTTCAACAGTTGTGTTTGACATCTTTCCTTCCTAATCTGGCATCAAAAATTACAGTTAACAACATCTCCTAAGCTATGGCAACATTCAGCATACATGTAACTAAGTAGAAAGTATCTTTGGATAGCCTTGTTTCAGTTGTATTCCTTGTAGAATGCATCCTTGTTAAACATGTATTATACCCCTTTAACTCGACAAAATACAAAATCTGATACAAAATCTGCACAATGGAATTTATGTTAAACTGCATGCATAGTGACTGTTTGCCCAGATAAATTCTCTTATGTGTTGTATACTAATAAATAAACCAAAACATTACAGATAATATTACCAGTGCGAGTGATGAAATTGATGGAGGTGAAGATACTGTTTGTGACCAATGCAGCTGGAGGTATCAACCAGGACTTCAATGTTGGGGATGTCATGATCATAAAGGACCATTTCAACATGCCAGGATTTGCAGCTGTCAACCCTCTGGTGGGACCAAATGATGACAGGTAAGGAATCAGTTTTTACGTTACATTATATAGAGGTTATAAGTAACATTTTCATCGTAAGGGTTGTTATTGGTTGAAGCGCAGGATTCTTGCTACTAACATTAAATTCTGTTTCATAAAATGTAGGTGGGGAGGATCATATAGACATTCCTCTTGGATGTTCTGCATGCAAGAACTCCATTGAGTACATGTACACTTTCTTGCCCATTGTCTTACTACAGTATATAATTAACTCCTTTGGACCATTTTAATATGTTCTTTATATCTTGAATATGCTACATCCATATCACTTTTTCAAAAAAATTGGGCGAAGAAAATTTGTTCCTTGAATCCATAATTTCCCTATATCTGGAGTATGACCACCTCCGTGGTTGAGTGGTTAGAGTTGCTGATTTGAGATCAATGTAACTTCTCTCGTAGATTGAGGCCAGGGGGCCCTCCCTGCTACCGACCATGTCTCTTTATATGAGAAAGTTGGCAGTTTCCTATGGAGGATCGGAGTCTAGTACTGGTTCTTCCCAGGAACGATTGTTAGGTAAATTGTTTGCCTGTCAAAATGACCAAGGTTGAATCAGGTGTTAAATAACAAGATCATATCCCAAGTCCTTACATAAGGAGTTGACTGTATTTGTTGTAAATTGGTCAGTTTCAAGCTAAGGGCCAAAGAATGCCAAAGATGACATATTATCCAGAGGAAACACACTTGTATTGGTGTGCTTTTTCAAGTGGTCAGAATCTAGACCTGTGGTTTATTGGCTAATATTCAATACTAGTAATTCATAGTCATACTGTTACCTGATACAGGAGAACTTGCCTCAACAAAACACTCTGCTTGCAGGTTTGGACCAAGATTTCCCCCCAGCATCACAGTCCTATAGTCTAAGACTACGTAAACTTGCAGAAAAACGGCAAGTGATCTTGGAATGAAAGATTTTGTACGTGATGGGGTATACTGTTTCCTTGGTGGGCCATCATTTGAGACTGTTACTGAATGCAGATTTCTCAAGGTAGCTGGGGTAGATGCTACAGGTAATATTACAATGTCATTTGTTAGTATAAAGCTGTTTTTGTTTTTAGCAAATCTTAATATCTGTGTATGTACATGGCATTATAAGCGTCATATGAATTAGACATGAATATATCTCGGTTTACAATAGTTTGTCAGGTTGAATATTCAAGTATTGATTTGTAAGTAGAAAAATCTACTTATTAATGCAAAAAATACTCAGCTACATTATATTCTAGTCACAGCTGTTTGTTAAATCACCCACACTAAAAGTTCTGTTTTTCTTCTGTACCAGTCAACTCTCCGCCTACATTTATATAATGTACATGTATGTTTTTCTCAGAGTATGAATGATGCACATTATTGTTTGGATTCAGCACGATGAATGTATAAATGATGAACAAAATGATAAATTCCATTTAAATACATGTTTGACAAACAACACCTATAGTTAAGTGTAAGCACTGCTGGGGGTGTCAGATTCCAGATTTCTTTTATTCTGGTCGATAACTTATGATTGCCAGTTTACATGTATCATACTGTCATTGGTCTGGTATAACTGATCTTAACCAGCTAGCAGAGGGACGCATCAAAAGTGACCCTTTAAAGTAGATGACAGCTTAATTGTCCCGGGTAGTTGGAGAAAAGAGAAAAAGAGAAAATGCCCATCCTTGTGCATACATCGGATATACTGCCATATATTTGATACCATTGTTGATGTGTGATTTAAAAAAACACATTAATGTTGTCATTCAATACTTTAAAGCATCCACTTAGGAGTGATAAAACCAGCAGATGAACTAGATTTGTCTGCATGTATACATGCAATACTGTTTTTGGTGAATTTAAAAAATGTGTTGATTCATATAATTATCATAAGGAATATGTGAAAACTATAACCGATATAGTGATGTTGCTTGTTTAGGGATGAGTACAGTTCCTGAAGTGTTGGTGAAACCACTGTGGAATGGAAGTATGTTGGTATAACTCTCATAGCAACAAATGTGATGGAATCCGAGCTCACCAAGTCGCCAACCCATGAAGAAGTGCTGGAAACTGGACAAATACAAAGACCTGCAGAAACTCATTTGGTGCCATAGTGGCACAGTTGGGCGACTAGATCTGCTACACAAGTGAATGAACAGAGAATAACATTAAGAAAGAAAGAGCTAGATGGTCTTAATTTACAAACTACTGTAAAAGTCTTTATATTTATACTTAGTAATGAAATTCTGTGTTATATCACTGAAATATAGAGTGATGACATAGATTTCTTATCAGTCACAAGTGAAAGTGATATAGGTCTGGAACTACTTTTTTTAAGTAGTGCATATACATAATTTTTAGCTTTTTCGTTTTAATGTTTAGCATAAAAAAAAAGAAAGCGTGAATATATAAAGGGATATTTGTTTGTTTGAGTGGATATGGAATATATCTCAGCTCAAAGTGATACAAATCTAACTCGCTTCCACGCTACTGAAAATGTAACAATTGTATCACTTCTCTGTGAGATGTATTCCATATCCCTCCAAACAAACAAATGTCCTCTATGTATTCACGGTTTTCTATATATTAGACGTTTTTTAAATCTGAATGCCATTCCTGATACATATGTTGTAGTTTGTAGAATTATGGATGATACAGAATTATCATCTTTGTTTATATCAGATATCTAGAATATACTGATCATGTGCATAAAACAATTATTTTTACTGAAAGAGCTTATCAAAAGTGCATTGGAGACCTATGGAAGGTTTTTCATCTAACATCTCCTGTCACATCAGCTGTAATGATTGCTCTACTGTACATTATTACTGTTAAGTATACATATACCCAGCTTCTTTTAGCTTCATATACATTGCATACTCGTATAATATTCCACGATGATCAAATTTTCCTAATTTCGTGAATTTCACTGAGCTAATTAAAAACTTGTAAAAGATTTATTTCCCTTCATTTACTGTAGGAGAACTTCCTTTTGGAAATTAAAAATTTGTGAACAAGTTACATCCCTGAATTACGAAATTTAGTCGTGTGAAAATTACTTATTTAACAGTATTATATGAACATACAACAGATCACATGCACTTCCATAACATTCTTTCAGTATGAAAACAGTACGCATTGCCATTATTTCTTTCGCTAATGCTTTTGTTTTTTTAACACTTTGCTTTCTTGTTACTCTGGCATGTTTGTGAAATAGACAGTGTCTGTCTTATGATGAAGACAATGTCATGTGCACAGTCTTGAGACACAGGGCCTCTCTGTCATTTGTAGGATTAGAAAATTTCTGAATAGTGGTGAGAAATGTTGATAGTGTTAACAGTTACAGTCACTGTGATATAAAAAAATAAATTTACTCTTAGGTATATTTTTGAAAAAAGTGGCAATGGATTTTCAAAACTCAGGGGACCCTACGACACTGTCCACTGCTATCAAGCAATAAAGTATATATGCTTGTTTACGTCCTTTTACATTCATATTTTTGTTTTATAACATCAGTGTTAAAATCTTTGAGAGTTGTTGATCTGGTTTGAAGGATGTCAGATACATATTTTGTTACATAGTTTCAGCACATTTATTTATGCATATAAATGGCTAAACCTCTGTAGCCAGCTGCGAAACAAACAATACATTACTCTGCATTTCCGCGAGGTAACTCGATACTTACGAAAATATACAAGCACTAAATGTAACATCATAAAAGATGTTGAGAAGACTAGAATAAAGATGTTACACAAGACATTGATTGTATAAGACTTTTGATATACCATTTATTTTTTGGTAGCTACGTGCTCAGTTTTTAGTTTTTAAGGGATGTACTGGAAAGTTAACGTGTTTTCTAATTCTCAGGGATAATGAATAGTTCAACACATCTGGTTGGTTCAACACATCTAGGTATGACCCTCTCTTGTTTCAGTTGCTTGTCTAGTAACTCTACAGGTTTTATAGGTGTATGTTTTAGGTGTATGTTAAAGGTGTACTCTCACCTACTAAAGTTTATATTTCTTTCACTTGTAAAAGTGACACTATCCGCTATTTTCATTCCGTTATTGCATACCCTGTTACAGTGTTTTTCTATAAGATTGGCACCTCTTAAGTCATTTGAGATTTATAGCCTTGTCATAAAGCATTTTAGTGAATTAAGTTTAAGACCATATAAAGTTCTTTGAGAACTTGGGTTTTTAGTAAAGAATTAAAGAATTTAGCATCTGACATTAAAGCAGGCATGCATAGTGAAAGACCTTTCTGCAATGACATTGGAGTAGAGATGTTTATAAAAAGACATTTCTGCAATGAAATTTTTGAAGTTTTATATTTGATGCCACTATAAACATTCTTTTTGTGGCTTTGCCCAGTGTGTGCTTGGTTCATACATGATGGTTTTATGTAGTCACTTACTAGTACATGTTTGATTTGTTATGTATATATGTATGTGTCATATATTTATACTGTTCTTGTAGGACAATAGGAGATGTTGGAGAAGGTGTTTTTGTATGGGTGGGATCATATTGCAACTGGCTGCCAGGATCCTTGATTAAGATACTAAATAGTCTTCTCTTGTTTAAGCATCTGTACCATCCAGCCTGTCTTAAGATGTCAGCCCTTAGCCTAAGCAAAGGAAAAGGGTGGAATCTAACTGTAATTCTTTATACACTTGTCCCGTGAATGCCCATCCGCTAATTCAACTGGCTATCATAGTAGTAAAAAGCAACTAGGGCTCAAGAATGTAACAACCATTTAATCAAATAAAAAGTTTAAACTAGATCGTTTAGACGGGTTGGATGGTCTGGTTGAATTACTAGGCGGAAAGTACTATACCAGGTTTGTGTGTTAATTAGTCCGGAAAAAATTTGGCTTTAATTCATTTACATTTCATAATCTGACCATTTTAGAAATAATTAGGAAAATGAAGGATTCATGTTTTGGCAGATACAAATTTAGTTTCAGTTAAGTTACAATTTTACGTTCATTGTTTGTATGTTTTAACACTCTCATTGCTAATCTTATTGTTGTAGTTTGTAGTTGATAAAGTGTAACGTTAGGAGATTTGTGTGCCTAACCTTATGAAAGTCAGTTTGCTGAAAGTAAATTAGGTTTTTGTACAATCTGCGCATACTGCAGTTGTTCCTCTCTTTCTTCCAATCTTACATTGTCTCTGTTGAAACAGCCTCAAAACATAGTTTTATGCTGTTAAATGCTAGTCCATTCAGTATTACAACATTTACTGTCATTACAAAGTTTTGCTTATGCCGCTCATAATATTTGCATATTCAAATATATTTATTTTAGTAGGGAGTTTTGGTGGGTAAATAAAGATCAACAGAATCTCGTTTGTGTGTTGAAACTGGTTTTCAAGGCAACTGCTTTCATAATGGATTGTTCACCTAGTATGAGTGCGCAATGGTTTATTTGTTAACCTTTTTGGGATAGAATAATATACAGTTGTACTGCTCATGTGTAAACCACTTTACTGCCATTTACTGCCTCTTAATTACTGTGGCTCCTTTATTGTCATCATGGAACAAGCACAAC